>CM067514.1:11817601-11855101 GCA_034509495.1 Acestrorhynchus altus
ACAAGTATGTCATACTACCATTGACAGTCCCTGTGGTTGATAAAGTGGTCTTACGACATATTTGTGTAATCATGTTGGTTGTTGTAATGGCAGAATTAGTTAATCTTATGCAGATATTGAAATCCTGAATTGAGGATATTGATATTGAGATATTGAGGCTGAACTAAACATTGAAGTTCTGCAGTCTGGACAGTATGACATTTATTTTTGTGGCAGAGTATGTTCTCAGCCATGTTCTCGATGTCATGCAATTGAAGTACATTTGCTCTTTTATACAAAAGGAAATTTACACTGTTCTCATTTTCCATGACACATCTACCAGAGACAGATTAACTTTGCCCAAAATAATTTATTTTACTCCCATATTGGATACACAGAGTATAATATAAAGATGATGAATTATTGATTTCCAATGACATCTGGTGAAATCTGGTTTTATATATATATATATATATATCTATCTCACCAAATCATGTTATATGGAACTTGGTACATTATGCAGTTGTAATATATTACAATTTCAGGGGGAAAAGTATTGCAATTGTATTTTCTCCAATATCCTGCAGCCCTACTTTGTCATATTTACTTACTTGCCCACACAATGAAATTCTTCTCACACATTCTAGCATACAAAGCTGGGGTAAGAGCGCAGTGTCTCCCATTCTACATTCCCTTAGAGCAGAGAAGGTTAAGGGGCCATCAAAGGCAGCTTAGTGGACCCATGCATTGAACCCACACCCTGTGATCAGTAACCCTGCACTCTAACCACTTGGCCTCCCCTGAACATTTCTGTTTCATATTGTATTCATGGTAATCTTCCCACCTGTACTACAAAGCAAATTAAAATGTAAAATACTAGTCTTAGACTGGAGAGCCCCATAGAGCTGTACTTTTTTTTTCCCTTCTACTACAAAGGATCAAGTGGGGTCATGCTCCAGAGTCATTCCCCATGACGCAAGCTGCTGATGACGGTGGACTTTCATGAGGCAGTGACAGGAAATTAATTCACACTGATGAATCCATAGCTGCTGCAGGCACAGTAAATCCCTGACTGGTTGGAATGTATAAGTGTATTGAGTTCATGGAGCACAGTGGACTGCTCACAAAGTCTTTATTGTTTGATTTAGAAATGTTGTGTATGGGGAAAACTTTCAGGGAGTTTTGATTCATTACGGAGCTTTAGCTGGCTGAATAAGTGTGGCATTGGAAGACAAACAGCTTACTGCATCTATACAGAACAGGGATGCATTTGTGTGTAAACAATGAATAAATTATTCACATTTTACTGCTAATTAACATTGTGTTTAGTGTCTTTATAACATATTAAAGGGCCCATGCAGTAGAGAACTGAGTTTCTTTGAATAGGAAATAAGCACACTTTCAATCAAACAGAATAAAAAAGCGTCTCTATCCAACTATTCTAGCAGGTGTTCCTGTTCATGAACAGGTGGAAAAGGAGGAACAAGAGGGCATGTAGAAGAAAACACATTGTACACACAAGTAGAGATGGCAGAGAAACAGGAAAAGGTTGCATCATCAAAAACATTCTTTTGGCCGGTAAGCCAGTATCCTTGATGGTGCACGTGAATTAATTTGGCGTGGTAACTTCTGAAGGAGCACTGAAGGGAGGGGTGTGGCTGTTGAGTTGTTTAATTCAAATGTCAACAGTTGTTCATCAGTTGTTTTCTAGAATTGTGCTCATTTTCTTTTAGTTTGATATGCTCTGTAAAAATACTTAAGAATTTCAAAGTTTACCATTAGTTCTATGGTACATCTCTGGAAACTAAGCTTTTAACAGTCCAGTTAATTGTTTTTGTGATGTCACAACCAATATTTGAGATTGTTTACCTATATAACAACTTTGCTCCTTCATACAAAATTTATTGAATGTATTTAAGAACTTTTATAGTTTTTATTAGCTGTCCACTCAGAAAAAATGATTTACATATCTCCCTTAAAAACACAGTAACAAACAAATGTCAGAAAAGTTCATGTTAAAGGATTTATGATCATTCCCTGATGTGTGAAACCACACAGACGTCATATGTTGGTCTAAGGAAGGAAAAGAAAATACAAGAAGACATAGCACTACGCTGCACTGTGTACAGCCTGGAAATGACGTCAGGTTTTCCCCGCCATGCTGATGTTGGCTCAGGTATTCAACCAAGAAAAATCATCCTAATCTCTTTTTAAAATGCAGATTTTATAGTACACTCACTTTGTTATTGTAAATTACATTTCAGTTTGTGCCAAGTGTGAGTATGGGGTGTATATGGACAGTATTTGAAGAATACACAAGAGTCATTCCAGTAAATGAAGTGTGAAATGTTGAATTATAATCATTTGTGGTGATAGCTTTTCTTAAATGGGCCCTTCATTTTTGGACATTGCATTTAATCAGACATCAGATAAATGAAATTTTGTGCATCATGTAGATTATCTTACAATATTTTACAGACTTATAAATTAACCTGATTAATATGAATCACGCCCAAATTATTTTAAATAAAAGGTGTGGGTTCTCTTTTAGCCTCTCTGTAAAGCTCATCAAAACACAAAACGATAGTTTATAGGCAACTATATCTTGACCTCTTGTGTTGACTTGTGACTAGAGATTTTGATTAAGACTCTGTGTTGGAAATCTAAATTTTCCTCCACTAGTCACAGTGGCTGGTAGGAGAGAAATTGTACAGCCACATAAATTTAGGTTACAATTAACAATACAGTCACATAGAAATCATTATTTGTATTGTAGACATCACTATCTGTTTTTTTATCACCATCATTGAAAGTCAGTCATTTGGGGGAAAAATGGAAATCCTGTTTCATTCATGTTTGGAAAAACAAATTTAAATTCTTAGTCTGCTGATCCTGCTTCAGTACCGTTTATGTCCCCACTGTTCTATACCACTCCTGTGTCAACGCAGCATTCTGTGATCATCTTTTCAGTGTTCTAAACACTCTAGCTGTCCTTTTGGTTGACATGATGTCCGACTGATTCATGCGTACAGGTACAAGATTAAGCAACCCTAAAGGTACGAGTCTTTATATGTAATGTTCATTATAAAGCTACCAAAATGATTTTTTTGGCCAAAACCTAAACCGAACAAAACATTTTGTCTTGCTTAAAAAAAAAAAAAAATTAAAGTTAATTTATTCAACACCGAATATCACCCATTAGACACCAAAACAGCACAGCATGACTTGAACTGTACCCCTTCAATTCAGCATGTTTTACTGTATTGGCAGAAATGCCACTATGTCATATTGAATTGAATATTGAATCATTCTATCCCAAGTTTTTTTTTTTTTTTTTTTTTTTTTTTTTAGCAGCTCACTCCAGTGAAGACGACTGACAATCAACATAAGTTGGTTTCAAATTCATGAAGATTGTTGCTTCTGCAAAAAGTACCTTTCAAACATTGGTGCATTTTTTTCCTTTTAATTAAAAAATGTAGCAAAGAGAGGCCTTTAATCCAGAAGAGCCCCAGAGTGTTCTGACATGGATTCTGAAGGGTGTGTCTTGTGGAGACAGAAGAGCTTTCAATTCTGCATCAAATAACCAGCCAGTCTTTGTGGTGGGGATTTCAGATGATGCAAATGTGGTGGAAATGAACGGAAATTGTTTAAGTTGAGACTTAACTCTTTAAAGTTAACATACCAAGGATGGCATTCCCCAGCTCTGCCACAATGGGCTTTCAGCTCAAGTTTATAAATAACCATAATTATAGTCCCTGCAAGGAAAAAATGGTGTGGTCGTTTGTGAACGGTCCTATATGGTCTCAATGCTGTTTCCACTTTGCCAGTCCCAGTTTTACACAAATCGAGGCTGCAGAACTTCTTAGTCATGAAGTTTTTAGGGATGAACCAGTTTTTACCAGATTTAAAGGTTGTGAGTGCTGGATCCCATGTTCTCTGTGCTCTGCTCCTGAGTTTTGCATCAGTGTGTGTTTGCCAGCTATGTGTTGACAAGGTTTGATCATCTAGGCGATTGATTACTTGCAGTTGCAAGTACCACAGATACTCTGATTGTGTGATTGCTCCTGTGCATATCATATTGGTACATTTCTGCTTTCTATATTATGCTTTGTCCTATATGAAATTGCATTATTTTGTAAACCTTATGTCATTTTGGTCAGTTGCTGGTACAGATGTACTGTTGTGCAAAAGTGTGCACACACAGCTTGTCTTGTAGAGGAGTACTGCCAATAGAATAGGACTCTTTGGAGCAGATAGACATGAACCTACTGGCAACGTGCCTAAATGCCAGGTGCAAGCTAGAGGGGTATAAAGCTCCCCAACACTGTGCTGTAAAGCTGTGGAACTGTGTTCTCTTGAATAATGGTGCTCCATCCAATACCTTTGGGGTGATCATCTTGTGATTTTTGCTGGTGATTATCCAACATCCTGAACTCACTAATACTGTTGTTGCTGAATGCAATCATATCTTCTCACCTGTGCTCCAAAAGCTTAAAGAAAGCATTCTGGACAATGGAAAGAGTTACTCCAACAAAACCAGATTTTTTTTAAATAACTGTTCAAATAAACAGTGAAAGAGCTGGTGTCAAAATACATTTGGCCATACACTGTGTCCAAATACATTTGTCATGCACATAATATTATGACCACATCCTTGTCTCTAATCTCACTTTCTATTGCACTAATCTCTAATCTAATCTCACTCCTAACTTGCACATTAAGAGAAACTCTGATTTTTGTCTCATGTCCTCACTTTGATTGGTTCAGTCCATTTTGGTCAAAGTTTCTGCCTGTTGGATTGACACTTTGACATCTGGAAAGTACTTGTGATATTGATTCAGGCTGTTGAACTAAAATGCTTCACTTTGGCATCACATAGCAGTGATTTTAATTCTGTGAGCAGTTGACTTCTACTGTGGGCCAAATCCCATTATGACTACAGCATCCTTCTTTCTCAAACACTTCCCTTTACATCAAGATTGAACACCAAGGTCATTGAAAGCAGTGTTTCACAACCTTGTCCTGGAGACACCAATTCTCTGCAGATTTTAGAGCTTTCCCTCCTCTCGTGACTAATGAATAGTCAGATCATTTACAAGCCCTTTTACATATCCAGTGTTTGATATCTGATACAAGGTCTTCATTTGATTGGTGGGACAGTAATTTTAATTGACCTGCTTTGGATGAGTATTTGGATAAGTTATAAACTTAAGAGTGAGTAGTAGCAGTGATGATAATTTCACATTTAATCTGGTTGAAACTGTATTAAGTGAACTTTAATTTTTTTCTCTCATTTCATTCTTAGTTGAAACTAATGGGAGTCGGTCTGTAATGGCGTGGCACTGATATCCACCTCCTCACTGTTGAGTTGGTCTCTGAGGTCATGCAGGAAGTGGCCTGTCTGGAGTGTGTGTGGAGTGACTTGTGTGGGGTAGACATTTATAAAACATATCCTTCATCCTCAGTGGTCAGCAGTTAAAGTCATTCACTGCATTCAAATACTGTGTTTGCTATGTGAGCATTGTTGGCTTACCCGGTCTTAAAGGAATATCATAATCGAAGCTTTTAGTTTTACTCTCAAACTAGCCATGATTAACATCAATTGAACTGAACTAAATACCAGATGCAACGTAAAGACAAGAGGCGCAAGAAGAATAACTAAATTCAGGGTTGTCATTTTATACATTTGAGTGCCATACATATTTTGACCATTTTGACTTGTCTCTTGAAGAGTAAATTGTTTATGATGTGATATATTTTTATGTAATAGGGCCACTGATGACTAGATATTTGGGTTACAGCGATGAGGCAAAAGCATTATGGATATAAAGCCAGTTTTAAGGTTGTAATGTTAGTGCAAAATCTAAGTTGATTACATCAGTTGTGAATTTTACTTACTCACTAATAAAATACAATCTCTCTGTTGGATCTGGCTGAGTGCAAATTAATATAACATTATGTGAAACATTTAGGCAACAGTAGTTGACTACTGTCATCAAGTTTTCTAGAAACACCTCACTGAGTATCAGGAAAGTGCTTATAGCCTGTTGAATTCATATTAATTTAGCAAAATTTACATGATTTTGTAGAAGCTGTTTCTCCCTTTCTTATTTGACCATATCAGGAGCATGGTGTTATTGTTAGTGTTGCTAAGTTTTATTTATTTATATATATATATATATATATATATATATATATATATATATATATATATATATATATATATACACACACACACACACACACTGTCCTTTTAGGGTTTACCGCTCTACAGAGTCCATTTTTTAGGACTCCTTTGTTTTAGTATGCTGTACTCTGCATCCCTGATGTACTCTGTACATCCATACACTTGCAATATTATTATTGTTATTGCTATTAAAATTTATTTCTTTTTATTTGCATGTGACACTAAAGAAAACCAACCTCTGATGGTTTCTGTCCCCTGGTTGTGCATACATTTGTGATGAGGTTGCACAGAACCACCTGTTATTGTAACAGTCCTACATTTGATTAGACTGGTGACTAGAGCTTTAGTGAAGTCAGGATGTTGGATGATTATCACCCATATACCCTCCCTAACTCATGCCACGAGCCTGATCACTCCACTGCTTAGTGCCGGGGGGATTTATATCCCTCTAGACCCTCTAATGTATGAGACATGCAAGTGCTCTCTTTCCATTGATTAGTGGGGCAGATTGGGACTGAGATATTGTGCAGCATCAGCTGGGCTACTATTAGCATTATTTTAGGAACTATAATAGGAAATATAATGAGCTTCAGTGTTTTTAATAAAATGGCCAGTGGATGATGGTATGTGGTAAACTGGCACCATTATCAATGTTTTTTATCCTAAAATGTGATTCTTCCCCAACCAGAATCTGACCTGTTTGATTGTATGGAGTTCATGTTGGTTTGAGGGTGGTTTAATGGGGTGTCCACCCTCTAATCTACAGTCCAGTGTTCACTGGGATTTTCAGAAAGCTTTGTGTTTATCTCACAGGAATGTGGACACAAACTTTGATTATAAACCCAGCTATTCATTTTTGAGTGCAAGAGCAAACATTGCTCTGTCCTCTCCTCAGTCTAAGTAAATACATGCCGGCTTCAGGAGAAGAATTTGCAAAACTGTTTGTGCCTTAGTAGAGTGTTGACAAAACACCAAAAGAAAATTCATGCAACTTTAATAGCCTTGCGATTGTACTCTTTGAGCTGAGCCAAGCTAGGTTTTTAAAGAGTGATTTTGATTGACTTTCAAAGGTAGTTTTGTCTTGTGAACATGGTGACCATTTTGTTTTTATTTGCAGTTGAAGTCCCAGTTTTTACATGTCACAAATATACTTTATTCAGTATTCATTGAGTAATAAGAATACACTCGGTTATATATGTGAATATTCTTGCAGTGTTTTCAACAAAACCTGTAGTACAGAAAGTTGTTTTTGAAATAAGCTGTTGATTGATGTACTAATGAATGATCTAGAACATGACCTTGCTGGTTGTTGACAACTTTTGTGTTCCAAAGGAGTGTAAGAAAGAGTGGTGATATATTAAATTATTGTGAGGTTGGGTTTTGCAGTACTCTATCTCAAAAATAAGAGTTGGCTGTGACCAAAATGGTCACACATTCTTTCATTAGTAGTGCACTATATAGGGATAGGCTAATTAGTTTACTAAGTAGTGGTAGAAACAGATGAATTCAGACACTTCATCAGAAATGCAAGTCAGCACTGGTCTCCCAAACAAAAACAGGAGTGTGTGAGCCATGTTTTAACTCTGTACACACACACACTGAATTCTGAATGAAGATTAGAAAAGCTCTGTGAGGTTTATTAAATAATCATTGATTGTTGCTTACAAACACACAATCCTCCCATTAATGAAGTAACATTACTTGAGAAAACGTGATTATTACAGCGTCCAGTGGTTCATAACTATCACTGCCTTAGCTAGCAGCTAAATGAGCAAATGTCAACTCCATTTGTTCCACTGTGTTGCTTAGTAACAAGAACTCATGGTTGCATTCTAGTACATATTGAGCTCATGTAGTGAGGTACAATGTTTACTATAAATTACCAGTGATTTGTGGGAGATTATAGGGCCCTCAACATCACTTTCAAATTCCACTTTATGATTCAGACCGTTTTAAATCCAGACAGCTGGAGAGCAGTTTTTTTTGTTGTTGTTGTTTTTTGTTTTTTTTAATTCCATTGTTCTGATTGAATAGTCATCTTTTCTTTTACTTTTTTCATGACTGACATCCTAAAATATCTCCTACAGTTTCACAGTATAGTACAATATTGTGATTGTGATAAATCACATGATACATGTACACATGATGAATCAGTTCACCAGGTGCCAGCAAACAATGAATGTAACTGCGTTAGAAATACTAATCAGTACAATGGAGAAACTTCATTACATCACTGTCACATTTCCACAATGGACATTGTCATGTTTTTGCATTACAGCGTCATGATTTTCAGGTTATTGTTGCACTTGTTGACCGGTATGTACATTTAATGGATATCCACATTGGCAAACAGTTTAGAAATGTTGGCATATAATAGAAACCCTGATTTTAAATGGCAACAAGTCACGAGTGGGTGTTTGTTTGCAGGGATCTTGGTACAATAAATGTGTGTCTGGCAGGCAGTAAACCACTAACAAATGGCCTTGAGTTATTACTTATTACTTTTTAACGTGACAGACACATTAAACCAAAAAGAATTGTGTAATGTATTTGATGATGATTTTAATAAACAAGCTGTTCATTCTTATTAATAGTAAGCTGAGGTTCCAAACCTAAAGTATTTAGAAATTATGCAGAACAAATATTTTACAGTTAAGAGATGTATGTGTTTTAACCCATGGACACTCATTTCAGTATGCTTTCCAACATTCCAGGCTTTGTCTTCTGGTCTTAACATATAGTGCCTGATGTGTTCTTATAGATTTTGCATTTTAACCCACAGTCTTTAAAATAAAGGTTGCTTTCTCTCTTGAGACATGTATATTAGCATAAACCTTTACATGGAGATTCTTTAGGCATTTAAAAGGACTTGGATCAAAACCTGCTCACCACCTTTTTTCTTTCATAGGCTTTGCCAAGACAGATTCAATTAATGAAGATAATTTTCAAGTTAATCATCAAGTTAGGAATTTCTACAAGCACTCATTAGGTGTAAACTACCATTGTCTGTCTCTGGGTATGTTTCTACTCTTAATTTTCTTCGAAGAATAAGCAGTTTAAGCAGTTTGTCAATTTAATTTGTTTTTCTGCTCAGTAAAGTACAGTTTTTGTTCAAATAAGAATGGACAGTGTCTTTTAGACAGCAGAGCTGGTCATCATACATGTTGATATTCATTTATTTCAGTACCAGTGTTGCTATTGTACAGTAATTGGTGTCAGTTGAAGAATAAACATTGATAAGAAGTTATGCTGTTGAATTGGGCCGACTCACTCCATTATTCTCAAAAGGGAACCACTGAAGCTGCTCTGTGCTGGAACCTAAAGCATTAAATGCTTATTCACTTAAATTAATTTGTTTTAACAAATGGCTTATTCATGTGAATGATTAATAACCAGGTACTCTCGGTCTGGTTTTGAAAGTTGGATTATTGACATTTTTATTCCTGTATTTTTTGCATTGCAACATTTGTGTAATTTGTGTAACCCTAAAATCAGAAAAGTAAAAGAAAGTGTTTTTGCTCCAGTTCTGTGTCAGACTCTGCAGCAGCTCTGAGCACGGGTTCAGAATGGCAAAAGTAAGTCAGAAAGGCGAGGCTGCAAGATTCCGTTTGTAGATGCCAACTAAACTCAGAACTCTGTAGTGAACCAGAATCAACAGCCACAGTTCGTCATTCTCTGATTAATGGTGCTGTAATGTCAGAAGGTTTAAAATGGCAAATAAAGTATCCCGAAGCTTGGGAGACTAAAAGACTGTGATTAAGTCTAATACCATCAGGATTGATTATATGACTTAACTACTGACTATATTAATAGCGTACACTTTTTAAAAATATCCAGGCAGTTTTCTTTTATAGATTCTATTAAAATAAAGCATGTTTGTGTGTATATACACACAAACTACTACATTTGGGTTTTATTGATCTAGTGCAGTTTCTTAGTATAAGGGTAGACCAACTAATAATAACTAATAATGAATGATTTAAGGAGGTAATGTGTGTAGTTAAAGGAGTAATTGTAAACACCCTAAATGGCATTCAAATTTGATATGATGATTATTTGTCAGACTCAACCTGTCGTTTTACTTCCTCAGTCTGCAGGCTGCTGATTTTGTGAAAAAATAATTATGGGACTCTCCTTTGCATTGTAGTGAATTATAACATCCGGTCATGCAGGATTCTTACAGCATGGCTTCAGCGAACCACAGAACATGCTTCTGTATGATGCAGATTAGCACTGGGTGATGTTTATACTAGAGCTGTACATTTGGAGTGATTGTTGTTGTTGAGTTTTCATATTAGTTAACGACCAGATATTTGGTCAACTCCCTGAACCTGACAGCAGAATTTTGAAGTTATGTGAAGATGTGTTTACTGAACTGCAGAATAGCAGAATGAAGAACTGCACTAAAATATGTTTAATTGGTTTCCATAAAGACATTTGTTTTCAACAGGACCTAAGTGTGAGGAATCTCTAGATTCTTGCCTTGTCTACTAGCTAAGGATATTCTGAGTGAACAGCAAAGCCCTTTTGTAAGTCGCTCTGAATAAGGGCGTCTGCTAAATGCCATAAATGTAAATGTTTCACACCATTTGAATCCCTTTAAGTGTTACCCTTTAGGAATGATAACTAGTCCCACATACTACATTTTATAAATTAATGATTGTATTTTCATTAGGAGATCTGCATCTGCCTACGATTCCCATATCAGTGTGTCCCTAAAATAAACTGAATAATTTGGCTGCAAACAGAGAAATCCTTGAAATACAAAACCTTCTTTGTTATTCAATAAGAGCCAAGAGAGCTCTTTTCCATCTGCCACACAACATGGCTGTCGTCAGGACATCAAATTCGATTTTCATTGATTCCACAGCCATCTGTTGCCGGAAGTTTCAAACCGCACAATTGGCCATAGTCTTACTGGGTGGGAGGGATGCCTTATGCCCCCACAATCACTCAGCATCATGGCTGGCTGATGTAACAGAAATAAGTCAAGTCTAAGTGTGTTGCACTTTCATGCTAAGAAGTGGTGTAGCTTTACATATTTGGGACGAAACATGCTAGACTTCCCCCTACCAACTCTGGCACCATCATGTCCAAAAACTGGGCAAAAAATAATATGGTGTGAAATTATTATCGCTGAATGAATCTATAGTTGTTCTTTTGTTTTGATGGAAGATGAATTGAGCTGGGTCTGAGAGCACTGGTTAAGTAGAATTTTCTGATTAGTGCTAGCATTAACCTCAGCAGGGGGTTGGATTGATCTTTTGTTGTAATATTGGTTCTTGTCTCATTTTAGCCTCAACTTCCCTTCTACAACTTCCCTTCTTTACAGACTGTGTTGATATATGGCTGGTCTTTGCTTCTGCATTATATCTTTACCCACCATGAACTGTTTTTTTTTTTTTTTTTTTTTTTTTTTTTTTTTTTTTTTTTTAATGCAAACAGAAAATGGACCTGTTGATTTTAAGCAGGCCTTGTTGTGAGTTAGAGTCTGGCTGGTATTTTGTCAGACGGAAATGAAAAAGCGATGTTGCAGGGCCTTTTCAGGATGGGCTGTTAAGGTTGTAACCAACAAGGCTACAAATGCTTCTGTCACTCCAGCACTGATTTTTTTTTATTATTTTTTTATTGACAAATTAAGCAGATGATTTTATAGAATTTCAGGTTGTCTCTATTGGTTTGTTAGCTAGAGGAAGCCTCGGTTTCTTTAAGTGATCCAAATTATTATTATTTTTTTTGTTGCTTGTTCCTTCTTTTCTATTAATCATTTGTATGTTAAAACCCTTAAAGATCTCATTTAGATGTTTCTCATACTGCTGAGGTTTCATATTCTTGATTAGGCCTGCACAGTATAATGTTTCAGTTCTGTCATCACATCTCATTTTTTTGTTTTTCATGACATCTTTCAGACTTATTAGGGCTGGAAATTAAATGTTTACATGCTGTGAATTAAATAGGTTTTTTTTTTCTGGTTTTACAATTAAATACTGATACTTAAACTTGTTTATTGTATTGAATATCCCCATTTCAATAAACATTTGATTAGATGTTGCAGCCCTAGTTGGAATACAGGACTAATTAATCAGTTCTTTATTGTTTGTGAATTTTAATTGACCTGGCCTCAAATTTATCTGACATTTTCAGCTGACTGATGGCCAGCTGTTGAGGTTTTCTAATGGACTATAACAGGCCATCTTGTTCTATATGACATTGTTGGTTTAGATCCCTTGTTTTATTTTATTCTAAGACGTCACTAACCAAAAACATAATTGTCAGTCTTGGTGATTTTTTTTCTTCTGAAGAATGTTGTACGTATTGTAATTGGAGAGCTGGCATGCAATTGACCTCAATGTTAAACTTGATCTGACTCAAAATCTCTGTGCAGCTTGCAATAGTTTAATGAAATTCAAAACAGCTGTGTGAGGCCTATGCTAATCAGTTCATCACTGACTGTACAGTAATGCTCAGTCTTGTTTCTAGGGGCGCATAGATATATGGGAACTGTGGACTGCTGCCAGGATCTGATGTTTTTATATTTAACTCCCTTTTTTGAGGTCTATAATGCATTTTCCTAAAATGGTCATTCATTTTAACATGAGCTTTAGTAGTTTTTATCTCTTTGAATTGAACAGGCTGTTTTCTGTTGCTGTACCTTTTATAAATGAGCTCTGTTTTTTTGGCTGCCTTTTAGTTGTGCCTTATTGAGCTGAAAAGCTCTGGGCCAGATTTGACTGCTTTAGTTTCAACATGGACAAACCTCATATCCCAATACATTTTAGCTGGATAGCAAAATATAATATGATAAATTATGAAGAAAAATGGTGTGGAAGAAAAAAAGGAGCATAAAATCTTTATTTCTTCGTTTTACACACAAGCTCTCTCTTGCCCCCTCCATGGTGTGTGGTAAGAACGAGAGTGGGGGTGGAGGGGAGCAGAATTGGAGGAGCAGGAAAAAAAATACACAACATTGAAAACAGAACACTGAACTTAAGTTCAATATAAATTATATCCCCTTCCACCCACATTGCACTCTGTTTGTCTCGATATTGATATAAATATCAAGCTGTTGCCCAGCCCTAGTTTATATAAAACAATATAAAAAGTGAGTGGTTTGCAGTTGCATTATAGGGCTCCTTTATATCTGTTTCTAATGTCTGTCACTGTGCAGTTTGTCATTTCCTGCTTGTTTGTTAACCCCAGACAAACTAATAATGCTGTGGATCATTTAAAAGTAAATCTTTAGTGCAGCCTTGTTGACCCTTTTATGGCCCGTAAGGAATGTTTGTTTATGTCCAGCGAAGGTGAGTCTTCTTGCCCCTCTGATGCTCTTTAATGGCCTCATACTCTTTAGGTAGCTAAAGCTGGTCCACATGTGTGACAGCAGGAGGTCCAGGCAGAGTTAGTAAGCTGCCTGCTGTTTAAACGACTAGCAGGGTTTTACTGACCTCGTCTAAGACTGGTGTTGAATTCTCATAGGAGAACGGTTTTCTTGATGTTCATGTTAATCCCAGCAGTGTCAGTAGTGTTTTTTTCTGTAATGTTGATCCATATGAATGTAATCATAATTTGTGTGTTTTATGGAGGTTTATGTATTGCCATCCATAGCTACTTTATGGTAACATAATATGGTGGCAACTGCAGCATAAAGTTAAATTTTCTGTCAAGTAGCCATCTGATATTAAGACCTCTTAAAAAATTCTTGATGAGGATGAGAATATAGATCTACACTGCAGTGACCACTATAGATTGCTGTGTGGTTGATTCCCATCCTTCATTGCCTTCCATCTGCTAAAAGACTTACGTGCCTTAAATCGAGGTGATCTTTAAACAAAAGCCCTATTTCTGTTTCAGCCGCACATTCCTATTTGGAGACAGCTCTTTCATTCAGAACAACTCCAGCTGCATCTGGCCTCCATAAAGAGTATGGCTGAATTACCTCAGGACTTTTTTTTCCTTTCTTTCTTGTTCCGTTCCTCTGGGGCATCGTGCCAGGAGCTCTGCCAATAACACATTTTTCCACCAGTGAGGTGCTGAGGAGGTCCTCTGTGCAGTGCAAGGAAAGGAAGGATTGATTATAATTCTGAAGTGTTTCACTGTAAATTTTATAAGTTTGGTATGATTGTAGATTTGCCTACCAGCATACTAGTGCTGGAAGGATAAAGACTTGCACATACTACTTTTGGGATCACAAGAAGTGCTGCTGCCTCCTTTAAAACTGCTAGTAAGACAATGCCTTTGTAGGATAACATAAACAGTACTTTATAAGCAAGATGAAGTGAATTTTTCTTCCTGTGTTCTTTAAATTGTACAACAAAGGGACATAAACATAAAGTATTTATTTTTATTTGTTTCATTTTAAGTTTCCATTTGATATCACAGAGATATGGTTTGTTTTTCAGACTCTTCTTATGTGTCACTTATGTTGTGTTTTTTTTTTAGTTTGACTTTTACAGAGTTGAGGGAAGCCAGAAAAACTGGGTTTTTGAATGTGGTTAAGTATTTCCTTTAAGCTCTGGTCAGAGAGAGCAAGATCCCCTGTTATCATCAGCAGTTAGGGATGATTTAGTAATGTGACAGTTTTGGTGGCTCACTGCTGACTCTGTATGACTCCTGTCTGCTCTCACCAAGACCGATGACTTGTCTGTTAGTCTTTTACTCCCACTTATTAGGAACACCCATGGAAGAACACAAGGTCTTAACTGGAACAGACATAAATATTGAGAGAGTTGAGGTGTTCATACTCCGCCCATTAAGGTATTCTGATGTCTACTTTTTAAGCAGGAGCTGTCACCTCTTTTTCCTTAAAACAGGTGGAGCACACATCTTAGGGGTGGGTTGACTGATTTGATTGACAACTAGGTAAACATAGCAGGCTAGTTTGATAAGTGAAAAAGGCTTTCAATAAACATATTATTAATGACAATGGGAGATGTCTATAACAAAACACACAAGCAGAACAGGAAAAAGCAAAGTCACGTGCATTGATTACTCTTTTGATAATTGAGAACATTGTTTTACTGTGGGATGTAGATGATGTGTGGTGCACTCAATTGAAAATGAGCTCAAATGAAGGGAAAAGATGGAGTTTAATATTAAAAAACTTTTAAACCTGATTGTATTGAAACTTGTCTTCAGATCAATACTTGGGCACAGTTTAAGAAAATGTCATGTGTATTAATGTTTGTAGGCATTTTCAGAAGTGTTCCATAAAGCTTTCCTAGCCTTTTCTCAAAAGTAACAATGAAGCAGAGAATGGCTAGGTCAGTTACATATGTTAAGTCAAGCTGTTTGGTCCAATTCCTTATTTTCAGTGTAGTTTAGGGCCTGTAAGTAGCTTATTTGTCCTGGTTCCTCATAAGAAGTTGAGCTTTATCTATAAGAAGCTAAAGCTCAACCGAACAGTCCAGCTGGAGATCTCTTATCTGTGGATTTATCTCCTTTATCCTTTGAAATGTTGCAGTTGTCAGAGATGGACTCAAAAACCTTGCTGTCTTCAGTGATTACACTTCAAGATGTTCTCCACAGCTTTAAGACCATGCTTTGAAGTTGTATTCCTCAGCAGAGAGGACAGAGTTAAGCAGGCCCGCTCATAATGGAGCATAATGATGATGCTGCTTTTTGTGGTTGCAGAGCTTTTTGCATGCCTTGGAATTTTATTGATTCTGGGGTTGTGGTCAGCAGCCAAGTTGGGGATATGCTCTACTTTCGTACGTCCACTTTGAAAAATCTTCTCTGTTGTACCAGTTTTACCAGTTGCACTTCTCATGGCAAAGAGGTTTCCTACCTTTTGGACAGGTAGTCATGTGTTTGTTGAACATTTAAATATTTGTTATAAGCTTTATAAACATAACTTTTTTGAAGGGATTGAAAAATGCAAGGCTTAGTGCAAGAACCGTTGAATATTTAAATGGCTGTTTGCTGATCAAATAACTATGTGAATGGCTGGGTTTATGGCTGGCTAATGGTGGAGTTATGGTAATGTTTAAAAATGTTTCTTAACAGTTCATGCACTGTTGCAATTCTTTAGCATGTAAACAAAAGGCAGACTTAAAAACTGCTATTGAAATACTGTCTGATTCATTCAAAATGTTCTGCACTCCATCCACATCTGTTAGTTTCTGAGAACGGTTTCAGTAGTTTGAGTATCATGACCTACTTGTAGAGATGCTCCTCTTAAGAGAAAGGCTAGAATTAAACATGGGTTAAACATATTTGGAAGCTGAGCAGTTTTATATATAAAATATTAGTGTGTAAAATTGAGGAAGCAAACAGCTATCATGCATTAAAACGTGCAGAAGTGTGGAAGTCTGCGGAGAATGTGTACTTAAGGATGTGAAAATCAACATTACATGCAATCTGACCACAGGTACTTTTTGTATATGCCTCCTAAAATATTGAAACAGTCCGTGTGTTCTTAGTTTTAAAAGCATGAGAGTATCATTGAGCTAAATACTAAAATTGTTTATATATTTGTCATAATGCCCAAACCTTTTAGGGGTCTTGGGTTTGATGAACACAATCAGTAGCCATAGTAGAAACCATATCAGAGATTTTCTACTCAGCCCAATTCCCCATCAGAAAGTGGAATTCATTTTCTCAAGACTTTCCAAATTGACTCAGTTTGGGTCAATAGGAGCTGCAAAGTGTGTTTTGAGAGTTCTTCTCTTCTTTCCAGGAAATCCCTTAGAGTTTAATGTTGAAACAAAAACTGTTTTTATTTGTTTTGCCTGACACTGACATGGTGCTGGCCTGAATCCAATAATGTATGAGAGAGAGAGGATGAATTCAGTTTGGAAGAGGTCAGCAAGTACTGATCCATCATTTGAACTCTCTATATTGATGGGCCGTTGAGTTGTCATTAGCTGAGATGCTAATTTGTGAGTATAGAACTTTTGCTGAATGATAACTTGGTAGATAATGTACTGTTCCCCCCCCTCTCTCTCTGCTGTATGTGCAGGAGATGAACTGGATTTAGGCATTGGGTAAAGCTTTAAAGCTGTAGGAATGGTTTCTCGGACAAGGATTAACCCTTTCCTGAACAAAATTTTCCTTTCAATGGGAAATCGCCATTGAGAGTGCTGTGTTGCCCAGCACAGGTTGTTTTGGAAGGACACAGTTACAAATTAAGTATGGAATATGAACAAGATAATTACATAAAATACATAGATTATACTCTCAAAGTCTGTGAATCATGACTGATGTTGACCAGTTCTGCAGTATCACAGTATATTTAATTATGATTAAAATATAAGAACTGCCCATTAATAAACAATGTCGAAGGCTTTAAATCGAGAATGTAGTCCTATTCTGTAAATTATCACTACCCCATTCAGGACTAAAACTGCCATGATTAAGAACAGCAGAAACATAACTTCTAAACTGAGAGCTCATGCACACACTGAAAGTCTTGTGTCCTGAGATCAGTCTGCTGATCTTACAGTAAATGCAGCCACTTCTTCCTTCCTGACCATGCAGACCATGTTTATTTACAGTCTTCATTCTGACTCTTGGCGAATGCACATTGCTAGAAGTTAATTTCTATTTTATCAGCTTTTTATTCTATAAGTACTGACTGTAGTTGGCCTCCTTTTACCCTGATCTTCAATAATTCTAGGCACTGCATTGAAAGTATTAATGTAAAAAATAAATAAATAAAGAGGATAACATTGCAACCTATTACATCGGTTTTCAATTAATTGTCCAGCCCTACCCTACACGTTTTTACCTTAAGGTTTAGTTTAGTTTTTTTTTCCTAACCATTGTTTACATTTACAATTTTCATTCTCAGTTTCTCATCATTTCATTGTTGTGCAAACTTGTTAGTAAACTCTGCTCTGATGACCCTATTCTGGAGCTTGATTAGGTATACTGAGTCCTATTCCTTCCAGCTGACTGTATATGCTTGAGTTAGATTGTGCATCTGTAACTGTTTTTGTTGATCACATATTTCGGAGGTTATATAGTGCACCTTCTCTTAGAGATGCACTCTGTTAATCAGTTTATCACTGAACTCGTCACAGATACTCTACTGATTTAACAAACATCATATTTTACACCATAATGCCTTAACTGACTAACACCCATTTAGTATTACAAAATGGGGATTGCTTAATCCCCATTTTGATGTTGATTGTTGGTAAAAGTGCACAGATAATTAAAAGCAGAGCAAAATCAGTCATGCAGTCTTTGGTTTTGTTTGTGTGGTTTGTACCTTTTTGCAAGATAATCTGTTGGTTTTTATCTTGCCTGATAACATAGCACTTCTAAATGTTCATGTTAATGTCTCCTCAGCTGTGTAGGCCATTAGCACAGTATATTATCATTTCCTTCTTTAAAGCAGAAAGCAGATGACGTGTCCTCCCTTTTTTTTGCCCTTTAGCTCTCTGTTATGTAGTGTAGGGATGCAGTTGCTATGCTGGCATTGACCCTGATGATGAAACAGTTTTGCGGCTGTCTTGTGTATTTATAGACATGCAGTGTCTCTAGTCAAGATGAGGGGGCTGATTCATGGTAGCATATTGACTGCAGCTGGATGACCACAGCTTCCTGCGTTCCTTTGCACTCCACAGTCTGAGAACAAAGGGTAGAGGTGCTTTGCAGATCCCTAGACTAGAGTTATTTAGGTGACAGCACTGGTTTCCTTTACATGGTAGACACTGCTTACAGAAGAGTCACTGAAATTTAGTCAATATTTTAGTTTTTATGAGTTTAAATGTGTTGATTTTGCACAATACCCTGGTGTGGTTTCTAAGATGGAAAACCTCTTAAAAAATAACCCTGACAGTAACAACCTTTCTGGAGAAAAAACAAGTGTGTATACATTTGTTGGAATAAGCCATTCCCCCTCCCTGTCCACTTATGTGATATGATAAATCATATTAAATGACCTGACTGGGCTGGTGTGCAGTACAGTGCAAACATTTTGGGCACCAGCAAAAATTAGAATTCAAAAAGCTTCATCAATATATTACTAATGGAATAAACACACACAACATTCCCACTAAGAGTAGTGGTTTTAAATTTGTTAATTAAATCAGGTGAGCTGATGGTTGAATTAAATACATCCACATGCTAGCTGGAGGAATCCAGGAGAAATATGGAACCAAGATCTTAACCACTTTTTTTCAAAACGAGACATTCTTGTTCCTCTTGTATTTGTATTTACCTGCATTTGCTCTAATTAGGGTTGCAATAAACAACTATCAGTTATTAAAATGAATAATTGACTATTCAGATTATAAATCACTCAATTATCAAATAACAATTTTTCAGAAAATAGCTAAATTTAGCTTGAGTTTATGCATTTTTTAACCAACCAACCTAAAATGGTTTTGCACACTGTTATGGTTAAAGTTTGGCAGTAGGTCATGTGCATTCTGAACCTTTTCTAGTGAGTGTGATGAACATGTTTGATGACCTCAACAACGAATCAACTATTAAATTAGTTGCCAACTAATTTGGTTGTTGATTTTAGTTGGTTGAGATGATTTAGTTAGTAAAGATATCTAACTGTTGAGGGCAATGATTTAAAATTGTGTTTAGGTGCCTATAATCTTTACACAACTGTAGATGTTATTTTTAACATGCACGTCTGCTGATAACATGAACATTTCCAAAATGTTGAATTTATATATGCCTGGTTTCGACACAATTCTGATCAACTCGGTCAGTTTGGGACATCTTTATAAACTTGAAACAGGTTTATTGTCCTCTGTCTCCTTTGTTCAGATGACCACTCATGGTGAAGCAATGTGGTGTACTAAATGGGAAAGCTCTAAGAAAAGAACAAAACCTGTCTTAATGTGTGCTTTACTCCTGCTCCATCAGTGTGGAACCAGTCCATTCAAACCCGCAGTGTGCTGTGTCATCATGAAGAACTGTGATTGTAGGTCCTTTTTGAGGCAAAACTCTGAGGCCTTGTTGAACGCCTTTTGATCAGGCCGTCAGTTGAAATTGGTGGGATGGGCAGTTTTCCGTTGTGGATGCAGCGTCTTTGATGTGGTGGTTTGTGAGTTAGATCAAGGGTTGTAAACAAGTCTGTTGTAAAGAGACCTCCAAAAGAGCTCAACATTTCCCTGCCAGCTAACTGTGAATGTAGTCTTTTTCATTTAGACCTAACATAGATGGGCTTTTGTCAGTTACCCTCTGTTAACAGGGACTGAATTTCTTTTTTTTGTTCAGGTTACCAGGTATCCTTTCAAGTTATTCTCCAGCCTACAGCAGCTGGTATGGATGAACAGGTCAAAAGAATGTATTAAAATTTTATAATTATGAGCATTAAGACCCTCATTCTTCAAAGCATTTTATATTTTCAGTGTTTCATTTAAACCACTGTCAGTGATGAAAACTTGGCACCTTGGTCTACAATGAGATCAGAGTTGATTGACACATTTTACTGCTGTTCATGGATGGTCATGAATTCCGGCACATGTTTGTGAGCAGAACAGTTGGAGTTATTGATCAAGCACATCTTTACATAAGCTCCACTGATTGGTTATACAATTTCAAATTTTAATTCCCATCACCTTTGTTACTTACTATGGAATTGTGGTTATACTGGGATAAATAATATTTGCTGTAGTGTAGTAAATAACCACACTGACCTACCTTTGACAGTTTGTTTCCCTGCCCAGGCAAGCATTACTTGTCCCTGGGCAAGATTCATAATACTGCTTTCTTTTTCTTCAGTTCTTCTACATCTGTACAACATAATTCAAATGCAGCCTAAATGCCTTAAAAGTTTATCTAAATTTGAATCAATATATTTTGTGTTATACAGGAGGTTAAATAAAAATCTATTCATGTATCTTTTGTGGTGAAGTGATTTCAGTGTGTATTACACACCTAGAAAAAAGGATACTCTGTGATGAATCACCATTCTTAATGCAAGTTAATCCAAGACTAGGTCTGGGAATTTGCCTTTTCCATAAAATGTAATGCACAAATGGTTCCATCACCATTCATTTTATTTCTTATTTTATTAATTGCATACATCCTAGTATGTTTTCATACTGTCTAATCCCTAATGCCATTTTAAATTAAATGTTTACTATACTTAAGTGTACCTGTCTCTTTCTTTTTCTAGGTACTAGATGGTAAGTTTGAAGGCCGTGCGGAATGCTGAAGCGACTCATCCAGAGTCAGAATGAGTGTCACAGATGGCGATGGGACAGCTAGCCAAGATGGACGGTCTTACGTACTTCACATCTACCCCCGCCTCTCCTTGGAGACGGCACCATGTTGTACGATCAAAGTCTGCAAGGAAGCTACAGCAGCCACTGTCATCCAGGATGCAACAGCCAGCCTGGGGCTGGACACAGGCAAGCGCTATGTCCTGGCCGAGGTGAAAGAAAGCGGCGGAGAGGAGTGGGTTCTGGAATCCACAGACCTGCCCGTGCACAGGGTCCTGCTCTGGCCTCGCAAAGCTCAGGAGGAGCATTCACAGAGCGAGGGATTCTATTTTCTCCTTCAGGAGCGTAACCATGATGGATCCATCCTCTACATGCACCTGCCTGCCCTGTACAAAGAGAAGGATGCCCAGCGGCTTGTTGCCCGTGGCTTCCTCCCTCCACGCTATGAGGATTTTGATGACTTGTGCAACTTATCTGTCCTCAATGAGGACACCATCCTGGAAAATCTGCACCACCGCTTCCAGAAGAAGAAAATTTATACGTATGCTGGCAGCATCCTCGTCGCCATCAACCCGTTCAAGTTCCTCCCTATTTACAACCCTAAGTATGTCAAGATGTATGAAAACCACCAGCTGGGCAAGCTGGAACCGCACATTTTTGCCATTGCTGATGTGGCATATTATGCTATGCTACGTAAACGAATCAATCAATGCATCGTTATCTCTGGAGAAAGTGGTTCTGGCAAAACTCAAAGCACTAACTTTCTCATCCACTGCCTTACTGCTCTCAGCCAAAAGGGCTATGCCAGTGGGGTGGAGAGGACCATTCTTGGAGCTGGACCTGTGCTGGAGGTAGGTCATCCAGAGTAAAAGGATTTGATTAGCTTTTTCAGGCATGTATGAGGCAGGAACCAGGGCTTATGCAGAACTGGTGGAACCCACTCAGTTTGCCTGGGTTCTTAATCCCATGAACATTTTACAAGGTGAAAATGTACATTTGAAGACTTTACAATAGTCTGAATGATTTCCTTAGTATTGCAGACAAAAGTATTCTGATTTCAGTCATTGTTTTTCATACTGAATCAAACTTGAAATAGGAAAAAATCCTTGAGGATTGTGTTCAGAACCTCCAACATGGCTTTCACAGTCCAGTTTATTGTATTATATTTGATGCATTTGTTTTGTTTTATTTGTTTGGTAGGGTTCAAGATTATAATGGCTCTTTTCATATTTTTCTCTCAACATTGTGCAGTGGTTGGTCTGGGCCTGACTTTTTGACTGCATTTGGCTTATTTTGCTTTTACACCCCCACCTTCCCCTTTTGTTATTAAGTTTGATACCAAACAAGTCTAGGCTACAGACTCTGGATATAGCCTACTGTTAAGTGCAGTTTGTAGCCTATTGAAGCCTAAATCTAATTGAAAGCAGACTGAACTCTCACATTACAGGTTTATTAGATTGTGCATCCATTGCAGCTTGTGTAACAGGGAGACTTGAGCTCTTCAGAGAGTGCGTATGACCTGTGCTTGGTCATAATTATTGCTCTCATAAATGCAATTGGCAATCTACTTGACTCAGTGTTACCTGCTTTAACTATAATAATGATTTTGCTCTCATCCTTGTTGTAAACTCTACAACAGCTACAACAGGAAAGGAAAAGGAAAATTTCCCATATGGTGTATTTCACACATGCCCTCCCGTGCATGTGTTAAAGTACACAGTGCAGCTTGTTGCTGTGTGTGCATCATGTTTTAATGTGTGGAAAGTGCTACTCCATAGTGATGCATTGCCAGTGCATAGTGGCATCTGGTCCACCCTCGGTAAGGATGATCATCCGATCTAGCTGAAAGACAATTGTTGACTGAGTTAACTGAGTCAAAAACACTGATCGGTCCTTCAGTAGTTGTTTGGTACCATATGTTGCCAATCAATGTGATGCTTTGCAAAAAATTACAACTCAGGATGTTGTGCTGCTGTCTGTTATACATAGTATTCAATGCATTGGAGTACATCATAAACTCCCCTCCAAATGTATTGGAACAGTGTGGCTAATCTCTTTATTTTTGCTCTAGGCTGAAAAAAATTGCGTGTGACCTTTAAAAGATGAACATGACACTTTCAGCTTTTATTTCCAGGTATTTACACAGGTCAGAGCATAGCATTTTCTTAACTTCTTTTTAAGCAAAAGTATTTCTGGAGATTGACTAGGCCAGACTAAAACCTTCCACCTATGATACGTTTGCTCACAAAAAAATGGGTAGATTCAGACAGAAAGTTGCTATCTTGTGAACAGTGTATCAGATCCAGATGAAAATACCTGGATATAAGAGCTGAATGATCTTTTTTTTGTCTCCTATTTGTCACAATTTTTCAGTCTAAAGCAAAATAAAGGTATTGCCCCCACTGTTCTAATACTTTTGGAGGGGAGTGTGTATGGCCGTTCAACTAAAATATATAGTACATAATATCATTTAAAAAAAACATTTTGTCCAGATCATCCAGCTACAGTGTTGTGATCATTATGCTTCCATTCTATGTTACTGTATATTGTCATTCATTGCATCAGGCATCATGATGTGGTCACGTTGCAATTCAGTGCAAAACAGTACACACTTATTCAGTACAATATACTGATGCATTTAAGTTTGGTTATGAACTCCCAATACAGTACAGCACAGTGTATACTTATAGTTACACCTCTTGCTGCTAAAGTGTTGCTTTCACAACATACCACACAACATAGTTCCTTTTTAGAATAATCAAGTGAAAGAAGATGAAACATGCAAGCTCCCCGTTGACGCATCTCTCTGCTTGTGGTTTAGGCAGAACTAGAAGTCATTTTCCCCTCTGTCAGCGCAGTCATTGTCCCTCAGCAGGCTTAGCCTTGGGTCTTATTACCAAATGCCTTGCTTCCTCCTTTACTTGTGGTTGAAGAAGCAGCCTGTGAAAGTGGACAGTCTGGACCAGACCTGAACCAGTAAGTTAAAGGGTTCATCTCACTAGAAGTGAGGTAATTTCTTCACTTATGTCGACTTGCCCGAGAACAGAGTGTTCACTCCCTAGAGTCATCCAGTTCATGACGTCCTTATATGGCAACTAAGCAGCAAATGTGCATACTTGAATGTATTGTTTCTGTAAGGCCCCAAGCGTTTTGTCATTTGCATCATGTTCATTGTCAACCCTAAGAAATATGTCTTATGTGGAATATGCATGCCTTCGAGCCTTTGAGACAAGAGAGACAATACAGAGCAGCCAGTCAGATTAGAACAAGCATATTACATCATTTTTAAAGACACAGTAAAAATCTCTTGTTTAATGCAAAGGAAGTTGAAACATTGTCATGCAACTAAAATTATGATAGATTTTTTTTATACATAACCCCACAAAAATGAACCCACAGCACAACTAGAGCAGAATCAAGCTGATAAAGGACCAGACAACGTCAAATTGTTTGTCACTGTTTATTTGAAAACGTGAAACATTGTGAAACATTTACACTATGTCCACCGCCAAGTGTTCGTTTGTGAGATGTGTTCCGGATACAGTTTTCACTGTCACTGTAAAGTGACTCAGTTAAAACCTGTCAAGTCATTTTTAGTTTTTTTGTTCCTCCCACTAAAGTATACACACTCCACCTTATGTTGTCCATTGCTTGAAGTAGGCTTCAGTTATAACGAGCATGCTGCCTAAATTGCTTTATATTTGATGAGTAGTCCTTTTGGTTTAAAGGTTTTCTTTGCCTGTCTTTTAATTATTAATAGTAAAATGATGAGGTGTTGCCTCATGGCTTTCATGGCATAATGTTTACAAAGCATAAAGGTTTTATCCAGACTCTCCGTTCTTGTGACTGATAGCTGCTCAGTCTGTATGTTTTCACTGCAGCTCTGCATCCAGTTTGATTGAATTATTACTGTAAAACTATTCCATACTTTAAATGTTAAAATATGGCAAATAATCTGTGGTTCTTGTATGTTCCCCAGTCATTC
The DNA here is from genome assembly GCA_034509495.1 of Acestrorhynchus altus. Lineage (NCBI taxonomy): Eukaryota > Metazoa > Chordata > Actinopteri > Characiformes > Acestrorhynchidae > Acestrorhynchus > Acestrorhynchus altus. The sequence continues at coordinate 11,842,884 of CM067514.1, forward strand.
CTAGTTAGTGAAAACCATACATCAGTTAATCAACTTTTAACTTAGTTGGTAACTAATTTGTTGATTTTAGTTCTTGCACTAGGTAAGGTTTTTGCCTGACAGCAAAGATGCCAGCCTCATACCCATACAAACTGACCTAGAAGAAAGCTATTGTATGGTCATAGTCTGAATGTTTGCTAGTCCTGTTTGTGGTATACTGTACTGTAGCTCAGTTAACTGTAGCTTACAGTTTACCAAGCTCATTGAGGAAGACTTGTAAATTAGATGATGAGTTATGATAAATATGGAAATCACTGAAATATATATTGTTTGCCAGTTTAGGTATAAGGTGTGCCTACACTCATTGGCCATTTTAGAAGAACCGCTTAATTATGATGTTTGGCTTTTACATCTCTGTCATTCAGTGGAAAGTAATTACCACAGCACTTTGAGCAGAAACAACTGGGGAGAGGGTTATGGTGAGTGTAAAAGAATGTGTGTAGGTGACGTAGATTTGATTGTCTAATAAACTGGTAACTCTGTGCAGTTGAAGATTACTTAATGGTTTAAGGACATACTCAGTGAGCTACATTGAAGCGTGCTTAATAATTCCTGCTATCTTTCTGAACAGCCCTGATCCATCACTGTTTGTTCTCTGCATTAGACTGTTAGATGGGATAATAGCTGCACGGTTGACACCCAAACATCCAAACATCAGAACTGAATGTCCGGCTGGCTGAGCCTCAAAGCAAACTTTATCTAAAGGTCAAACCTTCTGTAGGTGGATTATGCATATGGTACCCAAGATGAAAGAAGCTGCAAGTGCTACTTTTTGGCCCAAAACTACATCATTGTAATGTTTCTGTAATGTTGATATATATGATTAAATAAGGCTCGTATCTGTATTAAAGGATTGTGTTAAAAGTTGCTATTAAACATATTTTTGTTTTGAAGAGCAGAAAGTTTAGGTGATGCAGTAGCACTATAATATCCACATTTTAATCATTTTGCTGCATTTGGAAAACTAATATATTTCTATAATGCTGATCCAAGGAGACATGTTTACTGTAATTTCCAATCATGGGAGGACTATGTTCATATGTAAAGTATTTAGAAATGTTTAGTAAATATCACAATTACTTTAATGAGCTATTTAAATTGGACCTTTTTTCATGATGCTGCTTCGTACAACTTCTCTATTTTGTCCTATTTTCTGTATTTGTTAGGCCTAAACCTGGGCTAAGTGGAGACTGACTGTGAAACACCACTGAAATTTCAGTTTAGTTCATGTCTACAAAGAGTTCCTTATAGTACTTGGAAGGGGTTTGTGGCTCTCTCTTTCTTTGCTGCTTTTTAGCATTTTATTTCTATTAAGGACAGTGTGAAAGAAGGTTTCTGTCTATTTGAAGAACCATTTAACTAAGCATTCCAGTGATCTGTTTGCATAACGTATGATTTACTAAAGAGTTTTTGATTAGGGGTCAAAGTACTGAAGGTGCCAGAACCCTTTTGGGGTTTTTTTAGGGTTTTTCTTATTATTCTTTTTGTCCCCTAAAACATTGTTTTGATTTTACCAATAATTCTTTTTACTGATTTGTCATCATTAAACTACTGCGCTTAAATTACAGCCTTGTCATTCAACTTGTATTGTATGGCCACTGTTTTTTATGGACAGGTTAGACAAGTTTTCAGTCCTTCTTCTCCAATACTTCATGCTCTTTTGTTTTCCAAGGATCTGCATAGACTTTGTTCCAGGGCTATGAAAAGAAAATTACTCTTTTGAAGCACAAAATCAGTGTTCACACACATACGAATTTTCCATGTGCAGTAATGCCTAAATTTGACAATATAATGACATCCTGCACCTTTTACTCAAGTGCCATGATTTTCCTCAATATTTAAGGAAAACCATTTTCACAACTGTGAAATATTAAAAAGCAAAGCAGTTATTTATAAGTCCACATTCAACAGGTACAGTGCCTTGCAAAATATTGTGTGTGTGTGTATAAAAAAACCTTTTACCAATTATCTTAAGAAGTCACATGCTTAGTGAAATGGAGTCCACCTGTGTGCAATTTAAGTGTCATTATCTGTCAGTATTTGAAACTTTTCAAACTAACACTAACTTTTAGGGGGGTGAATAGTTATGCACACTGAGCATAAATTTGTATTTATTTATTGTGAAACAAACAACAAATAATGCACTTTAATTCCAGGTTGCGTGGTAGCAAAGCACAAATGCCAAGAGTGGTGAATACATTCACAAGGCACTGTATTTTACATGATTATAATGCAGTTCTTTTTGCTCTCTTGCAATGTGATGTCCTGATGGACACATATTTGTTTGTTTTTGTCTTGTGGTGATTTGATAGTCTTAAGAACTTCCTTGTGTAACCTTTTTCAGGTAAACATTTTAATGTACTGTTGAAAGGGTGTGCATAGCTTAATTTCCAGTTAAGATCTTTTGATATATATTTTTTTAACCTTAAAGCATTTAAAACATCTAATTACTTTGTTAGTCATCAAAATAATTGACGGGTTGGTCAGTGATTTAATGTAATGGGTAGTGTTGGCCTACATGCTGCAGGTCTTGTTTTGCTGTAGCCAGACATGAACGTCCTACAGGCCAGGCGTTGATCTGCCCCGAGAACTTTTTTTTTTTTTTTTTTTTTTTCCCTTCTCAGCAACAGGAAGTGGTAGCTGCATAGATGTTGCTGCCTTTTGGTCAACCCTGACCACGGGGTGTCGAGAGAAGGCGTGTTCCTCAGGAAGTGCGAAAAAATGAGGGGCTTTTTTTAGGCATTGTAATATCTGTGCCTGGGTTTCCACTCTGATTGGTCAAAACAGCTAAGTCAAAGACAGACACAATACCCCAATGTTCACAATATTTAAACTGTAATAAAGTGACAAGAAATGTTCCTCAAGATAAAAAGAATTAAATAACAATAAGAATTAACACCTACATTTATAAAATGAGTGTAACTGAGGTTTTAACATATTTTTTGATTCAGAGATTGATTTTAGGAATTTCATGTTTTGTTCCATAAAGGTTTTCTTGTTCTCTCTTTAGCACATGCCAGTTCAGTGTCTTTAATGTGGACGTGTCCATAAAATCTGCCCGACCACCTCGCTGTCCACTTTACTGTATTGATTGAACAAATTTTTACTCAGTATTTTTTTCCATGTCATCAGTTCAATATGTTTTATATGCAGCTGAAGTAATTATGTCCTGCTGTTTGTTTGCTGCAGAGTATTGTGACGGCAGTGATCTGATATGACATTTTGCCAAACCTGCAGAATCCACAACCAAGTTATTAGCTCTGTTGTTGCTTCTTTCCCTGACCTAGCTTCGGTTTCTTTGGGAGAATATGCATAGTGGTCACATGCCTTTGGTATTTTTGTTGTCCTTGTCATCATAGGTAATTTCAGGACTTGAAGATAAAGCTGTAATGTAGTTTGACACATGTGGGTTATTTTCCATTTCTGGAAACCCCAGTTAAAAAACATTCATCATTTGTCTCTTTGTAGATGGTGAGATTAAACTGCTTTCTTTTTATCTTCCTCCAGTATGCTTGCAGATTTTATTCTGAGTTAAAACATTTGAATTCATAGGCATGGTTGAATTCATAATTGTGGTGGGTTTTGTTGGGGTTTTTTGTCATGGTTATTGCCTCCTTCTTCAGTGGAATTTCTATAGTAGGATTTTCTAGATACATGTGTATTTACTGCAGTTTTCATTTTGAAGTCAAACTTTCATAAGTTATGGAATGTTTATCTGCATTTTTCTGCTTCAGTTGTTTGTAGAATTATTATTAAAAAAAGGTTTTATTGAGGCTACATAAGTTCTTATGCTACAGTGAAGATCATAAAATTCCTGGGTTTCATTCATTTTAAACCAGTCAATCACATGATTATGTTTTTGGTTTCTATGGAGTCCACTCTTTTGAGTGATTCATTATTATTGTCAGCATGTGACCTTTCTCAATTGGTGCCTGCAAACAGTAACACCATTATACACTGGATTCATTACTGAAAACCGTTATTACTCTGTTTCTCTACTGTTCAGATTGGTGATTAATTATCTTTTTTTGCTTTTTAAAAAGGGGCTAAATATGAATCAATAACATTTGAATGGTTCTGAAATGCTTTTATAAATGCACACATGACAAAAAATTACTATAAATGCATGTCCACAAGGCTTTGTTTTTTTTACTGAATCTGTAATTAGAAACATAAAGACAGTGGTCACAATTATCATGATTGCAAATTATGACCACTTTGCTAAAGACTTGAACTCTGTTCAGATGTTGACTTTGTAGAATTCATTGGAAGCTGGACAGCCAGACTTCAGGTCAGATGAGATGAGGTTGTGCAGACCTGTTGCTGAGATGAAATTGCTCAAGGGCTAAATATAAAAAGGGCTATAATTAACGGTCATGTGAATTCCTCATAGTCTTATATTGACTAGAACTTATTCAGTCTGCTTGATAATAGGATCTTTGTTATTGTGTCACATTACAGGCTATGTGTGGCTTAGTTGGAGTGGCTGTCCAGTGGCTGGTTGGTGTTAGTGCTGTGTTTGCTTCAGTGGTCAGATGTTCCACTTTGCACAGAGCTAATATGAAGCAGTCTCATTTCAAACTGGCTCAGATTAGGGTAGGAAATACTTTCTTAAAAGGCTCTTGTCATAAGAAACCACAGCTTTCTTCACTTATTTTTTTTTTAATGTAATATGATATCTACTATATCATGTGAAATTCCTAGCCATGCTGTTTACTCTACAGTCCACATATGTTCTGAATTCTTTGCATTTTGAACAAAGCATAAAACAATGTCGGCGCTTCAGGGCACAACTTTGTCTTCGCCACCACAATACATACCAGCTTGTGTGCCTTAGATTTAATCTTGGTAATTTCTTTGTCTTAATTGTTTTAATTGCTCATTTTATTTTCTAAATTTTATTCTCCTAATGTTTATTCATTGATTGAATTAAAATCTCATTCTTTATCATATTTTTTATTGGTTGTAAGTTGCTAAGTTACTTTGTAAATTCCCGTTAAACAATGGTCTGTATGTGCTTACTCAACACTTGACATAAGGGCTGCCCTCATTTCCCTCTGTACTTCCAAGTAAAAATACATCATTGCAAACTTGCGAGTGATAGAGGGGGGTAGTAGTGCCTTGTTTTTCACAACCATTAAAAGAGGCCAATGAGCCTCCTTCATAAATGAGTAAAGTACAGTGTAGCTTTCTCCAATTTTGCATTGTGGAGCTGGATGTGGGAGAAATGGGCAGTGTTAAGGTCCATATTACTTGATGAATTGTAATGGCCAGATGAGTGGATCAGAACAGCTCCAACATGGAAAGGCTTGTTGGGGTCTCTTGATCAGCTGTGGTGAGTACATGGTGGTGGTGGCCCACGATGAACAAACCATAAACTGTTGGCACAGTGTCATAACTACAAACTGTAATGCATCTACAATAAATGTGAGTGTCAGAACTGGACCTTTGGGCTATGGAATACGGTGTCCAGGTTCGATAGGTCTTGCATTGTAAGTGGACAGCCTGACGTTTTAAATGTGGAACATGGAGGCGTTTTTACCTTTTGCACTGGGTCACAGTATGTTTTATACTTTATTCATGTTTTTCTTCTTCTTCTTCTTCTTCCAAGAGGCCTCAGTGTATAGCCTATGGCGAAATGCAGATGATGTTACTCTTCCAGTTTAGGCTAGCTGTAGTTTGGTTTCCTCATACCCGTTTACCTCACAACCAGTCAGAAAAGCTCTGTAAAGGCATGTCAGAGTCTGACTGATTCTGAATTCCAGCCCAGATGAAATGACCCCTGTTGCATAAACTTGGATTTGTTTCAGAAAGAAAAGGTCCTGAATTTCCCTTATTGAATTAAATGAAGGTCAGAAAAATGTTTTTCTTTTGGCAGTGTTTAGTTAGTGCACTAGAAATTGCTAATTTTCTTCTATGCATTTGAATTTTTCAGCTGGTTGTTCTGTTGTGACAGATGGAAATGAGCTTTGTTCTTGTTGGCTGTCTGCTTTTGTCAGCAAGTGCTCATTAGGAAGTGGGTGGTGCTTAAATATTACAGTAATTAGGCAGGTCTAGAATAGAATAGAATAGAACTTTATTGATTCCTTGGGAGGGTTCCTTCAGGGAAATTAAGGGGAAAAAAAAGGCCTGTGAAACATGTCACAAACATGTTTGAGCTAAACATGCTGTTTGTTTGTTTGTTTGTTTGTTTGTTTGTTTTTTTTTGTTTTTTTTTTTTTTGTTTTTTTTTTTGACATTTTAAACATATTTTACAGTTTCAGTGTTATAAATGGATTTTCTTATGTGGGACCCTTTAAAAATATCTTTTGTACTTATGGTTTAAGAAATGGGTCAAAGGTTCATTGCATGGAATCTTAATCAGGTCACAGGCCCTGCTCAAATCATGGCCTTAGAAAAACAAAGAGAAAAAAATCCCAGCTCGATTCTCATTTTTCCTGGTGTCTAGCACAATAGTGCCCCTATTTGGGATGCACCAGGTCTGCCTGGCCCTGTGGCAGTTCCTTTTGTTGCCTGTGCTCAGTAAACAGAGATCTCCATTGAGAAACTGTAGCAGCCCCTGAGTCTCTGACTGAGGTTGGCATTAGCCTGCAGAGGTCCGAGCACCAAAAGCCTCATTAATCACACACTGGATCGGTGTCACTACTTGTGTCCCATACACGCAGATGGGCCTTGTGACCCTCCACCCCCACTATCCTCCCTCTCTGTGGCTGCAGCAACACATGGTAGGGAGTATGAATGTGTGTATTGGGGATTGAACAATATTAGTGTTTCCGGGAGCACCATTTTTAAATATCCACCTATCAAAATGACAAATTAATACTTTTAGTCTCCCAGAGTGCGTTCACACTAGAGGCAGCAAAAGTGTACCACAGTTGCATACTTCTACTTACTTAATGGGAAAGCTGGGCATACTTGTTCGTATAGTGGAGGGGCAATTAGTAATGTGCAGGGTGAATTTGGAGCAAGCCGAACACTAAAATGTAGCACGTAGCACAGCACGTAGATGAAGGAAACAAAACCATGTGTTCACAATTAATTTAAATGATGCAGTAGCTTCATTCTTGTACTAGAATGTGTGTGACATGTTGGCTCCCTGAATGTATTCCAGTTCCACCTTAAATGCTGCCAACATCTGCCATGTTCAAAGGGTAGCCTCCAATATATGCTAAGGTTTTTTTTTTTTTCACAATTAGCCACAAAAGTGATTGTTATTGAGTACTGTGGCTACTACACTTGTGTATCTTAATATAGGGTTGTATCAATGTTTATATCTGGATATAAACAGGGTGAGATATGACCTGAGTCTATATTGTTTATATAGAAGTTTAATCTTTTGTTTCTGTGTTGTGTAAAACAGTTTTTTTGCTCCCTCACTCTGCTCCACCCCCTTCTCTCAGCTTTCCTCCACTCACATTCTCTCAAACACACTATGAAGAAGAAAAATTAATTTCAATCTGTTATGGAGTGACCTAATGTTTTCAGATTATATTGTACCATATATAATAAATTAGGATATTATTTTTTGTCCCTATTGCACTTGTATGTCTTAATACCAAATAATAAATTTGAAATAGCCTCTATGCACTGTAGTTAGCAATTAAATGTTTCAAATAAGTCCATGCTACATCAGACAAACTATATTTTTTATTTTAAACTTAGCAGAATTTAGTGCTAATCAGCTGCTATCTTATTTAAAAGCAATAACTAAATTGTATGAAGCTCTCAATATTTTGTACAGGTCTATATCATGGTGTTCTGTAAAATAGCAGTATCCCTGTTAAATTTACAAATCCCTTTACAAATTTATATCTAGAACCATTAAATACAATCTGTCTAGTTCAAGTTGGCTACAACAAGCAGCAGTAGATTTGTAAGGCCTCTACTTAAGGTAGGCTGTATTTATGCCAGTGTTTTGTAAAGCTTATCCCACATTGCAGCAGTTGCTGCAAAATTTATTTTTGGATGTGGCTTATGGATTTTTAAATGACACATAGTAAACATTTTGCACACATCTCAAACACTTTCTCTCTTTATACTGTTCTATAGGCTTTTGGCAACGCCAAGACAGCCCATAACAACAACTCCAGTCGTTTTGGGAAGTTCATTCAGGTCAACTATCTGGAGAGTGGAGTCGTTCGGGGGTAAGTCTGTTGTATCTGTTCTGCATTTTGTAATTTGTGTCATTAGCAGCACATCAACTGGAAGCACTAATTTGGGAGTCTAATTTTGGGTCTTGTAGCCCGGTGTGTCCATTTAGTGTTGGATCTGAACTCTGCTGGAAGGTAGGCATTTGAACACAGGGCTTGGCACTGGTCATGGGAAATAGAGCACTGTGTAAAGAGGTTTGTAGAAGGTGGGATTCTTGATGCCCTTGTGGAGACCTTTTCTTCCTGCATCAAAGTCTGTGTGGTTAATATTCATGTTGGAGTGAAATCACATGTGTAATTTCCTCCTTAAACCCTGAGAGAAGCTGCATGACTTGAAATAAGGAACAAATCGAGACTTGCATAGTTGTGGTAGTTCCCCTTTGCATGAGCCACCCTCTATACTTGCACAGTGCAAGTATTGCAATTAGCTTTGTATCATGATTGTTATACTCTTTACAATATATTTAACAAATGCATAGATGTGCAAAGTATCAATTGTTTTGCAGAAAGAAAAATCAGAGCAGTGCTTACAAAGTGAATGCAGATTTAAAACTAATCAATGCAGAAAATAAATCAAATATAAATCACTATCTATGTAATTAAATCTCTAGTTGTGTGTATATCAAAGCAAAAGCATTAGGAGTTAATGTATAAACTATTAAAGGCAGACTTTGCCACAAGAACTGTGGTAAGTGGTTTCTTATTTGGATATATAAAGCAGTTCTCTTCATGACATCTCTCTAGCAGCCGCTGAAATGGTTTTACATGGCCAGACACAGTGGTGATTAAACTGACTTGCAGGGAGTCAGCCAGAGATTAGATCCAGCACTGACTCGCAGCATGATTCTTTTCTTTCGGAGGAACGGGTTGTGCAGGGTGTAGCTTTTGTCCAATTCAGGGCATTGTCCAGAAGTCTCTTTCTGACACAATACTTGCAGCTGACGCTGTGTGCAGAACACGTGCGCAGTGCTCAACAAAGCAGGGGCTGTGCCAGAGTGAGTACGGCAGCCAGGAGGGGTCAATAAACCAGAAAACAAAGCTGGCAGCTTGAGAGGATGCTTTCAGTCACTTTATTGTCCTTTGGCTGAATGCAGCCCCATGCAGTCGTCTCCACTCTATTGATAAGTACTGAGTAAGTGGACAGTGTTTGTTGCTATTGTTTTGGACTGTTGCAATGCTTCTGTAGGTACTATGGCTGCATCGTTACAACTGTTTAAAATATTGTTTTGGAAAAACATTCTGATCAAGACAATTGGAACAGTACAGTAGGATCTGTGTCAGTATTTTGGAATATATTTTCGGATATTGCACTTGATAGATTTGTGCATTCCTGAGTAATTTAAATGCTTGCATATTGGGTATGTGAGAAAAGAAATGTAAATTTTACTCCTTTTAAGACATGTACATTTACATTTCCTTTTCCTGTTTACTTGAATTCTGTAAGACACACCATTCTCCACTGCAAAGTGGTCACATTTCTTGTTTCTGGAGCTTTAGTGTTCTATTTTATGCTAAAATAATAAAAAAGGAAGCATATAGACTAACATTGTTCACTTCCTCTGCTGAGGGATGCTTACAGTTCTCAGTACTGGTTTTCAAATCGTTGTTAAACCAATGTAACTATGCTTTTACTGGAGTATGAATTTAGGCTGTCACACACATCTATGCATAACATAGAAGCATGTGTTATGGCTCACTTGTACCACAGAGGATCTTCCTCGAATAAAGTGTGATTTATTTATTCATTTTTATTTTTTACAAAGAGTACAAGGAAGCAATGCCATTTGCACCAAATGCAGAACACAGGTAAACACTCAGACTTGGGGGTGCACCCGTATTCTTCATGTGCATATTTGTAAATATTATTTGCAGTTTGTGTTGAACTTCGGGAAGACCTGAATGTTTAGGTGAGCCTGGAATAACAGCAATTTAATGATTTAAAAGATTTTAAAAAAGAGAAAAGATGACATTTTAAAAGATCAATGATTAGATCATTGACAAAAATGGAAAATATTAGTCATCAACCTAGGATACCCATATCAGTGCATTCGTAGTTGTATGTTGTATGTCTCGTGTGCTGTTATGTTTATGTATTGTGATGTCACTCACAATACCCAGCTCTGTGCATGATTGGGCAAACATAACATAATTGTGATCATGTTGCTACATACCCATATATTTTTGACCCTACAATTAACAAATATGTGAGCTCTATTAGCTACTGCTAATTGCTAACTGCTGTTTTGTTTTCTGACCCCATAGCAGCTTACTTTTCTTCCAAATGTCTAGAACATTCCTCTGCTCTTTATAGAAGCCAGAATTATCTCACCATTCCTTCAAACTTATTCTTGGATGTGAATAAACTACAGCCGAGCGAATAGATGACATTAACTTGTTTTTGTTCATCCTTTCAACAAATCAGATTAACTCTTATTTTTTTCTGCCTCTGCCATCCCCATGCTACCATTTGTTGGAGGGCTGAACCACTTTGGCCTCAGTGTCTTTGTTTGGTTTGCAGTATTGTTCAGGCCATCTGCCTCAGCTGTGCCTTTGACCAAAAGCACCTCACACAGTTGAATCCCCTGCTTTATCTACTGCATTGCCAATTTGACTGCCAGCAGGCTGGTCTTGTGGTGATTTTCTCATTGATTTTTCTTTTTGCATTGTTGTCTCTTGCAGGGCAGTGGTTGAGAAATACTTGCTGGAGAAATCACGTCTGGTGTCCAGAGAGAAGAACGAAAGGTAGTTAATTAGTAATAATAATAGAAATAAATGTTTAAAAAAATAAACTTGCATGAAATTATGGCTTTTTAGCTAAATTGGCCCCTAAATAAATTAAAATGTGAGCACTGTATTTTTATAATTGCTGTCTTGCAAAAAGCTTGCATTTTCACAGAGGGAAGTAAAAGGCTTTTAGCTTTCAATAAAAACATGTAATATGAAGTCATCTTTTAACTCTTCTATTTGTCAATTTAGGTATTTTTGGCTATTCTGTTTAGGGCTACACAATATTGGAAAAACCTTAGTATAATTTTTCTGCAATAATTATTGGGATACTGAAACAATACATGGATTGTCTCAAGATGTCAGTGTCCATCCTGTCAAGATAATAAAAAAAATAGTAATAATGCATTCTGTTTTCAGTGTTGGAGTAAAAATAAACAATACTGGGCAGATAAAATCTGCTTCTATGTCAAATGTGATGGGAAATGAGAACAGCATGATTTTTCTTTTGTGCCAAAAAATTGCTATGCTGAAAAAAATATGCAGCCCTAATTCTATTGGTCTGATAATCATGAAATGTTGACACAATGTTAAGGACAACTACTCATTTCAAATGGTCAAAAAGGAACAGTAGAGAGACGATTTTGATACTTTTTAAATCAATGTAACTAAAGCAGCTGACTAATTCTAAAGGAAGATTTTGGAAAATTAAGCCTTTGGACTGTTCAGTGATGCTGAATCAGATGATGGCTATTGCCTGAAGTACTTTTTGATTAAAATACCTGGACTGATTTCTGAATCTGTCCATAAATAAAATGGCATCATAAAGGTCAACATTGCCCCAGAAATTAAAAACCATTTTTGTTTCTCATTGGTTGTGTTCTTGGTTCTGGGTATTTCTCAACTACCCTTCCAGCCAGCCAGTGTATTAGTGATACCAGCTAATTATAGACATTTTGCTGCCCAGCAAGAGTGCTCTTTCAGTATCTGATACCAGGACTGGAAAAACTCCTTTTGAAAAGGTGTAAGCAGAGCTGTTTGAATCAGAGCAGGAAAGGGCTCTGTATGTCTGTGCTTGAAAAACAGCCCTGACGGCGTTTTGTCTTCCACACAGGAACTACCATGTTTTCTATTACCTGCTGGTTGGGGCCTCTGAAGAGGAACGCAAGGAGTACAAGCTCCTGCAGCCAGAAAACTACTTCTACCTCAAGCAGGTAAACACAACTTGGGGGTGAAATGGTTGTAAAACGGGTCGTGTTTTTACATAAAGCTTTTCTGAGCTTGTTGGTTGTCATAATAATCAAT